>MJHO01000149.1:443503-458477 GCA_002076135.1 Xerophyta viscosa
CAAAATTTGACACCGCCATTGAATCCCGGACCGGCGAAAACGCCGCCGGCCATCATCGTTCGGCCGCGAGCTCGCGGCTGAAGCAATCTCAGAGAAGACGACCGGCTCAGCCGGTCGTCCTTTTAAGTTAAATCAATTCGGGCGCGACTTTAGCCCGCGCCCCGTTCGACCGAGCTCGGGCTCGGTCGGTTTTGTTCCGACCGAGCCCAGTTTCATTTAGACTGAGCCATTTTTATCCGGTCGAGCCCAAATCGAATTTGGCCGAGCCATTTTTACTCTGACTGAGCCATTTTCAATTCTGATCGAGCCATTTTGCTGTAGACTTAGCCATTTTTACCCTATGAATCTATTTAGTGACCCAAACATATTTTTAATCAATTTTAATCACTTTTACTTGAAATTTAAACTATCATTTTTATAAAATCAATTAAATTTAAATATTTTTAGCAAATAATCATAAAAATAGAATATGACATGTACATATAAATTCGGAGGAGATGGATCACAATTTGTAAATGTCATGTAATCATGCTTGTATCGCATAAATTACCACATTAGCACACACCAACACCACAATCACATACAAGCAAGAGGTGCAAACCACTCACCTCGAGGGCTCGGCAGAAAATTCACAAGAACACGACCTCACCACAACTCGCAATCACCCGGGGGAAACTAGGTCAAGAAGAGCCAAGAGAGTGAGGGAGAGAGATATAGGGTGATTAATGCCAAGGAACCAAGGGAGGAAGAGATGGGTGCTCACCTAGGTCAACTTGAGCAGCTCCAGGTCGGGGGAAGAAGAGGAAGTGATGAATGGGTACAAAGAAAATACGGGACCCGAACTTATCCACGGGTTGCACGCAAGTTTCGGTCGACCGAAACAAGAATCGGTCGACCGAAAATGCTCTGCACAGCACAATTCCGATTAAAACTAACACCCAAACCCCGACACGCATACAACCGAACACTCCCTCGTGCCTACGGGGTCACCAACCACATGACACACCCGCTGCACGCTCGAACACGCATGCACGGATAACGAAAACATAATCAAACACAAATCACAATTCCAACATAATTCATAAAACAAAACAAATCCAACAACATAAAGGTTTCGAGTGATGAATATTAATATTCATACCACACGGGTGGTCGTGGCACGTTGCTAGACGTTAACCATGATCTGTGGATAAATATAATTAATTGGTTGAATTAATTATTTGTTAATTAGTTGAATTAACTATTTATTCACTGCCGGCGTGGTACTGAACCTAATGGGTCACACGCAAATGAGATGCGATCGCGAAAAACCGAAAATTTGATAATGAGGGGTTGCATTTGCCAATGTCCAATATGTTGGACTAAGTGTTTGCAAAATTCATGGGGATGATTTTGCAAAATAGCAAAGAAGTAGTTTTTTCATGCAATGCATGAAACTATATATATAGAGATATAGTTGCAGCCGAGATGAAGAAAGAAAGAGATAACGACGGCGCCGCGAAGGAGGAAGAGCAAACCCTACCGCCGCTAGCACGGTGTTAGGCTCATCCTTGCGCGTGCATCTCTCCTCCACCGATCCTCCTCCGACAGCCGACGCCGGTGGGACGAAGAGAGAGACATCCGGTGAGCTTTTGTAACAAAGCTTCGGAGAAGCTCTCGGCCGACAGCGTGACGTCTTGGATTCCATCGACGGTCGACGCTCCGACATCTTGGCCAGCCGACGACGGCGACGAAGCCAAGCTCTGGTGGCCCACGGCGTCTGGTTGCTGTGTGCGGACGTTGTATGAAGCCGTGCTACTTCCTTCGACGACGGTGCTCGTTTCGGCGAGTGGGGAGAAGCGTCGGCGACGGCGACGGGTTGCTGACCAGAGGCAGCATCGGCAAGCATTGGATGCGAGCTTTTCACGGCGATTGGAAGAGTCGGCTGCAACGTCTTGAGGAAGGAGATGACACTGTTCATCACGGGTTCTTCTTAGCGGGCCGAGTCCTTATTGGATCCAAAGGCCCAAATTCGATTTAATTAGATTAAATCGGATTTCGGTTTCGCGAGCGTCTCAGCGTGGACTAGCATTAGAGGCCGGGTATTTTCGCGGCTCAATTCATCAGAATATGAGAACTATTACGCGGCGTGTGCGACTCGCCAAGGTATTTCGATAAAACTCGTACCGCGTTAGTTGCATGATAGGATCGCGTAATAAATTAATCAGATTAATTTTATTATATCATGCTTGGTTTACATGCGATGTGGATGTTTCGATTATTATAGCATACCAATGTGATCCTGTATTCGGGTACACGGGGCTTGTGTATTAAAAAATTTTTAAATTTCCGCTGCGCATCTGATGTAGTTTTGACCCCGATAACCCAACAGTTTGTTTTCGGAGGACCGAAACCCTTAAGTGGGGAGGGTTGTGAGGTTCGTGGTTGGATTTGTTTTGTTTTATGAATTATGTTGGAGTTTGTGATTTGTGTTTGAATATATTTTCGTTATCCGTGCATGCGTGTTCGAGCGTGCCGCAGGTGTGTCATGTGGTTGGTAACCCCGTTGGCACGAGGGAGTGCTTGGTTGTGTGCGTGTCGGGGTTGGGTGTTTGTTTTGACCGGATTTGTGCTGTGCAGAGCACTTTCGGTCGACCGATTTCCTGTTCCGGTCGACCAAAAGTTGCGTGCAGCCCGTGGATAAGTTCGGATCTTGAGTTTATTGTTTACCCCTTCACCATTTCTTAGTCATAGGTGCATTGAGTAGGGGCTCAATGTCACTGGAAAGACTAATACACAGCTTGCTTGCTCATACGATGAGAGTAGTGGTCTCATTACTACGCGTGTAGTCGACAGCGAAGCAAGTGTGTAGGTGCTCATTGGATGAATGAGTTCACTGAACTGACTTATTCGAATAATATCAATGGAGTCTGTCAATGGTAATTCTTTAATGTGATAGTTATGCCTTGATCCTTAGACTTGATATTATCACAGTATCTTATGTGCATACGATTTATACTTTAGTGTGTTTCCAAGTATAGCCCAGCTATACAAGGGAACCATCTGGGTATAAATAGTAGCACATGAAGATAGATGATAACCAATAGAGAATATGTCACCTCCTATAAGGAGGAGAACATCCTATGTGTCTTTAAATAGAACTAGCTCAGAAAATCCTTGGCCGAGGTACGATATGAATTAAGAAATATTTTTAATGTCACAAACGAGCAAATCTATTAAGACAGATGCATATGATTGAGCAATATTAGAGTTTGACAGATATCCATACTCTAAGCTCGTTCGAGATGTTAGAAAGGAACAGAAGAATTATATGGCGTGTGAACTATTCACATAAAGGTTCCAAGTGATGAATACTGATATTCATACCACACGGGTGGTCATAGCATGTTGCTAGACGTCAACCATGATCTATGAATAAATATAATTAATTGGTTGAATTAATTATTTGTTAATTAGTTGAATTAACTATTTATTCACTGCCGGAATGGTACTGTATCTAATGGGTCACACGCAAATGAGATGCGATCGCAAAAAATCGAAGATTTGCACATGAGGGGCTGCTTTTGCCAATGTCCAATATGTTGGACCGAGGTTTTGCAAAATGCTTGAGGGAATTTTTTGCAAAATAGCAAAGGAGTGGATTTAACGTGTAATACATGAAACTATATATATGTATGCACAGTTATCTTCTTCGGCAGCGAGAGGAAGAAAATTCGGCGCCGATGCAGACGAGAAGAAACCCTAGGCCGCCAGCACGGCGAACGGCGATCTTCCACGTCCGGTCAACCGCCTCCTTCTCCGACCTACTTCGCCGGCGAACAAGTTGCCGGCAACCGTTTCCGTAGAAGCTTGGAGCTTCTCGGCCGACTGCCCAAGTCTTTTGTTCCTCCGCCTTATTGACATCGTCTTGACCTCATCCTCCTTCTCTCAGACAACCGGTGATCGCGAGGTCGAGCTCCAGCGGTGGTGACAACGTCCAAAACCGTGAGTGCAACTGTTGCACGATACCGAACGCAAGAACTCCGACGACGGCAGCGTGCGCTTCGGCGGTCTTGAGAAGACGAAGGAGGCTGTGTTCGCTAGCTGATCCGAGGTCGTGCCGACGTACATTGGACGGCGGCTGGCGGTGGGCTGCGCAGACGGAAGCTGATCGAAGAAGAAGAAGGCTTTTGTTAACGGACCGAGATTGGATCAAAGCCCAATCCGATTTAATTCGTTTAAATCGGATTTCGGTTCCGCGAGCGTCTTAGCGTGGACTAGCATTAGAGGCCGGGTATTTTCGCAGTTCAATTCATCAGAATCCGAGGATCGTTTCGTGGCGTGTTCGACCCACCAAGGTAATTCGATAAACTTGTACCGCGTTAGAAGCATGATAGGATCGTAATAAAATTAATTAGATTAATTTTATTATATCATTCTTGTTTTACATGTGATGTATGAATTTTGATTATTATATCATACCAATGTGGTCCTGTATTCGGGCATATGGGGATAATATTTTTTAAAATTTTAAATTTCCATTGCGCATCTGATGTGCTTTTCGATCCTGATAACCCAACATCATTAAGAAGAATACACGGCTCCCCCTATCGATATGAATGATTGCATAATATCACGAAAATATATATCCACCAATCATCTCATATGCAAGTTCGCAATTTTGTTTAAAATTAAAAATGCCAAAAAAGTTTGGGGGGGCCAAATTCCCATAACATCGACAAAGAGCATCATATAGGCGTAGATAAGAACAACATTGTATAAAGCAACACCACATCGATAAGGACAATATCACAATAAATTTTACAAAGAAGTATGAAGTTACTTCAACAGATAAGAACATAAGATATAACACAAATGTCGCATAATAGAGAAGTCGTCGGACTACCAAATTTCAGCACGCCAAGATCACCAAAATAAGAATGAAAATCACACAAGCTAAGCATTTGGTGGTGGATGTTGCCCGAAGTACATGGCCTTCACCCACTCACTTATTTGACCCACCGATTGTTGAAGTTCTCCTATGGCAGCGGTGTTCGCATCTATCGAGCTTCGAATATGTGCTAATTCATCTTGAAGATTGAAGGAGGAGGACCCTTCACCACTTCGAGGACGGATGATGTACTTTGAGCCACCTTGGTCACCGCCTTCATGGCCCTCTTCTCCTTCCTCTTCTGCACCTTCGTCCCCAAAGATATCTTCGGCTCCATGCGTGGTCTTTTTCCGTTTAGGAGGACGAGGAATCCATTCGTGGTGTTCATCACTCCACTTGAAACCCATAAGTGTAATGGTACGCTTATCAAAAAGATGAGAATTATCATGCGGATAGCGATCATTGGAGTCGGGAGAAACATTGAATTTTTCGATTAATATCTTGGAGATGAAGTTGCCATATGGGAAAGATCGTCGTTTACATGTCGAAAAAGTTCCAAATAGTTGAGCATAATATATCCAAAGTTGAGTTTTTATCTATGGAGCAGCATGTAGAGAAGATATTGGTGCATGCGACTTATTTCGTCAAAGTGACCCGCGCTTGGTAAAAAGGTATGGCAAATGAATTTATGTAGAGCACGCATTTGAAGATTTTTAAGATTGATAGCACGACCGGAAATATTTGTACCAAAAAGAAACATTGAGACGTCATTATGATTAAGACTTGGTGTTCCTAGTGATTTGTATCAAAATATTTGTCACCTTCGTTGGGAACCCCTAGGTATAGATTTATGCGAGACGAAGTTAACTAAATTTCGCGATCCGATACAATGGCTTTAACAACTTTAGTCTTAACAAGAGTAATGTCAGCGGTAAAGTAGAACAATTTAACTAGATTGGGGTATACATCATGGAACGAAATGAGAGGCAACCAGCCTTGGAATTCAAATAGTGATCTAAGCTCTAGACCGGGAATGTCATCACCAAGGATATGTGATCAAAGAACATGACGATTTCCACAGAAATTCATGAATTATTCCATATTTATATTGGAGTTAAAGGGTAGGTTACTACTCCGGGTAAGTTCAAGCTTGGGTTGCGTAGAAGTACTAGCATTTTACATTTGGGACGAGATGACATGATGTTAAGCTTCTAAAACCAATGTAGATAGTTTGATGCAATATGAGAGGCTAGAAGAATAATGTAAATGAAACCCTAGATTGATAGATCTCACAATGTGGTGAAGTCTTTGTCTTGAAACTTTGAAATAAACTTAAAATTGCTAAGATCTTACCCAAGAGAGGTTGATTTGATCTTTTGAATCAATAAGGTAGAGCAATCAAAGGGAGGAGCTTGAATGTAGGTGAGGAGAGCTTCAAAAGATTTTGGGCAACTATGGAGGACAAGAAGTTGGAAACGCAGGATTAAGGGCTTGGAGGACTGAAATGACCAAAATGACCTTTAAAAGTATATGAAAATACACTCAAAGAGGGGTGGAAGTGTAGTTTTGCCCGACATATCGGTCGATCGAAACCTGGAGAGACCGTTTACTGGTTTCTGGAACAATTATCGGTAGACCGATACATATATCGGTCGACCGATAATATCTGCGTCTTTTTGCAAAAATATGCATCCAAATCAACTGTTCAAATCAAGCATTCCAATTTCTCTTCTAATTTCACTAAAACGATCTTCATGCAGGGGTTTGGTGAATATATCGGCAAGTTGTTTTTCGATGTCTACATGCTCTAATACTATGTCACCACATTGTAAATGTTCTCTTATGAAGTGATGTCTTATGTCAATATGCTTAGAGCGAGAATGATGCACCGTATTTTTAGTTAGACATATAGCACTAGTGTTATCACACATAATAGGCACATTGGATAATTTCATGCCGTAGTCAATCAAAGTATGTTGCATCCATAGGATTTGAGCATACACAATACCCGCCGCAATATATTCGGCTTCGGCGTTAGAAAGAGCAATGCAATTTTGTTTCTTTGAACTCCAAGTGACAAGAGAATGTCCCAAAAAGCAACAAGTGCGACTAGTGCTCTTTCTATCAACCCTATAACCGACAAAGTCCACATCACAATATCCAACATCACATTTAGGATAAAGCAAACCAAGTTCACGAGTACTATTTAAATATCTAAGGATACTTTTACGGCAAGAAGATGAGATTCCTTTGGACAAGCTTGAAATATAGCACATAAGCATACACTAAACATGATATCGGGTCTACTAGCGCTTAAGTAGAGTAAGCTTCCGATCATACCTCTATACATCTTTATGTCCACGGGCTTACCGGATTCATCTTTGTCCAACTTGGTAGAGGTGCTCATAGGTGTGCCAATATGTTTGGAGATCTCCATTCCAAACTTTTTCAATAGCTCCTTAGTATACTTGGATTGACTTATAAAGATTCCTTCTTTAGTTTGCTTGATTTGCAATCCAAGGAAGAAGTTAAGCTCTCCCATCATGCTCATCTTGAATTCATCTTGCATAGACTTGGCAAAATCTTCACACAAATTCTCATTAGTAGCACCAAAGATAATATCATCAACATATATTTGCACAATGATAAAGCCTTGGTTAGTTTTTTTGATAAATAATGTGGTGTCAACTTTTCCGATCGAAAAACCTTTATCAACTAAAAATCGTGAAAGTCTTTCATACCATACTCTAGGAGCTTGTTTCAAACCATACAATCCTTTTCAAGTTTATAAACATAGTTTGGAAGCAACTGATTTTTGAAGCCGGGAGGTTGTTTCACATAAACTTCTTCGGAAATAAAGCCATCTAAAAAGGCGCTTTTAACATCCATTTGAAAAAGTTTGAAGCCTTTATAACATGCAAAATCTAATAGAATACGTATGGCTTCAAGTCGTGCAACCGGAGCAAAGGTTTCTTCAAAATCAATACCCTCTTCTTGGTTGAAACCTTGAGCCACTAGTCTAGCTTAATTTCTAACCACGACACCGGATTCATCTAGTTTGTTCCTAAAGACCCATGTTGTGCCAATTATGGAGTGATCACAAGGTTTAGAAACTACTCCGAAACTTTATTGCGCTCAAATTGATTTAGTTCTTCTTGTATGGCAAGTATCTAACTTTTTTTCATTTTGAGCCTCATTAAAGTTTTTTGGTTCAATTTGTGAAAGAAAAGCTAAGTTAGCACAAATATTTTTAGTAGATGACCTAGTTGTTACCCCTTGACTTGGATCACCTATAATAAGATCCTTTGGATGATGTGTGTCGTATCTCCACTCTTCTGGTAGATCGTCATGTCTCATTGGATGTATTTGAAGGTCTTCCAATGGTTGATCTTCATAATCCTCAATTATGACTTCATTTCCTTTATCATGAATGTTTGTATGGCTCATTTCTCAAAAGATGGTCTCTTCATCACCAACATCTATACACTTACTTTGAGAGGGGGTTGGATTCATCAAATACCACATGTATAGACTTTTCCAATACAAGTCTTTCTGTTAAAAACTCCATAAGCCTTAGAGGTACTTGAGTATCACAAAAATATTCCGTCATCACTTTTTGCATCAAATTTATCAAGATTATTTTTACAATTATTTAAGATGTAGCATTTACAACCAAATGGCTTGAAGTAGGCAATGTTAGGCTTTCTCCCGTTACAGAGCTCAAATGGATTTTTCTTGAGGATGGGCCTAATCATTAGTCTATTTATAATATAGCAAGCGGTGTTAACGGCTTCGGCCCAAAAGTATTTTGAAAAATTTTGTTCAGTTAACATGGTTCTTGTCATCTCCACAAGTACTCTATTCTTCCCTTCAGCTACCCTATTTTGTTGGGGGGTTCTTGGAGCTGAAAAGGTATGAGTGAAACCATGTTTATTATAAAACCCACCAAAATCATAGTTTTCAAATTCGTTGCCGTGGTCACTTTTAGTACTAGAAATAGTGTAACCTTTTTCATTCTGAATTTTCTCACAAAGAGTGATGAAGGCATCTATAGCTTCATTTTTTTGTGCAAGAAAAAGTACCCAAGTATATCTAGAATAAGCATCTACAATTACAAAACCATAATGCTTACCTCCTAAGCGAGTGATTTGAGTTGGACCAAATAAATCAAGATGTAATAGTAGTAGTGGTCTAGAGGTGGATACTTCATCTTTTGATTTAAAGGATTCTCTAGTTTGCTTGCCCTTAGTGCATGCATCACAAATTTTGTCTTTTTCAAAGTTCATCTTGGGCAAACCTTTAACTAGATCATACTTCATTAATTTTGTAATGACACTCATACTTGCATGACCTAGTCTTCTATGCCACATCCATCCAACTATCTTCATTTTGACTTGCAACAAGGCAAATTGTATTGTCAAGTAGTTCGTCTAGATATATATAACATAAACATTTCCTTGTCTTTGTCCAATGAATTTAACAACATTTGTGGATGATTCCACAACCACACAATGAATTGACTCAAGTACAACCTTATAGCCTTTTCACATAGTTGACTTATGCTTAAGAGATTATGTTTAAGTCATTGCACACATAACACATGATCAATAGAGTTAGAGAGGACATTACCAATCTTATCAATACCAATGATTTTTCCTTTCCCATTATCTTCAAAAGTGACAAGTCCTCCATCTTTGGAATTTAGGGAACTAAATTGTGCTTTGTCTCCGGTCATATGCCTTGAGCATCCACTATCCATACACCATTTGTTCCTTTTAGCTTTAAAGCAAATCTCTTCTTGCACCTCATCTTCAAAAGCCATGAAGCAAAAATTTGCTACTTCTTCTACTTCACTAGTTTCATTGTCGGATTCATCTTCATCGGTCCAAGCTCCATATGCTTTCTTTCAAGACTTCTTTTTTTTACTCGTTCTTCTAAGCGGGCAATCCAACTTTATATGACCGGATTTCTTGCATCTATAACAAATGATCTCATCATTTTCACTTGTCTCTCCCTTACTAAAAGGTTTCTTCTTCAAAAACTTTCCTTCTTGTTTCTTCTTCTTGAGAAATGTTTTTACTATTTGCGAGATAACATAGCGATGTCTTCGTCGGAATCAAGTTCTTCATCTTCACTTGAATCATTTGAAGTGGAGTTTGCTTTTTGTGCAGTTGTTTTGCTCTAAGGCATATCTTCTTCATCTTTCTTAACCTCCATTTCTTTCTTCATGAGTTTGCTCACAAGTATGTCAAGAGTGAGTTTGTGAAAGTTCCTTCCTTCTTCAATTGCATCAATCTTTGATGTATAAGGAGGAATCATTGCCTTCATAAATCTTTTTACAATCTCTTCATTTGTGAAACTCTTGCCTAGGCTCTTGAGAGGATGAATGATTTCCGTAAACCGCTTTTCCATTTCTGAAATGGTTCGCCTTTAATCATCTTGAACTTCTCAAGCTTAACTATAAGAACACTAATGCGTGAGTCCTTCAACTCTGGCGTTCCCTCATAGGTGACTTCAAGCCGATCCCAAATTTCCTTGGCACTTTCACAAATAGAATTACGATTAAATTCATTTTCATCAAGAGCACAATATAAGATGTTCATAGCTCTAAGATTATTTTCAAAGCCTTGTTCTTCATTCATGTCAAATTCATCTTCTATCTTCACGACCTCTACTCCATCCACCTTTTTCATAGGTGGTGTGTAGCCTTTTTCTATAACCATCCATAATTTTCTATCTTGGGATTGGATAAAAACTTTCATTTTTAGCCTCCAAATCTCATAGTTTGTTCTATGGAAAAATGGTGGGCGGTTAAAGGAGCGGCCCTCACTCACCCATGAATTACCAAGATTTTTGCCAAAGATCTTACTCTTTAGATAGTTAATCTAGTTATCAAGAGACGAGCCTCTGATACCAATTGTTGGACCCGGAGTAAACCCAAGAGGGGGGTGAATTGGTTTATAAAAAAAAATTAAGATAATCACTTAAAATAATGAAACACTTGTACTAAGCAAGTAAATAAGAAAGTTGAGTCAGGAGAATCAAATACAAGATTTTTATAGTGGTTCGGCAATCGCCTACGTCCACTCTCCCTTGCCTCTTCCTCGAGGTCTTGGTGCTCCACTAACCAATCGACTTACGGGCTTCAATCAAGCCGTTACAATCCCCACTTTTTACAGGCCGAAGTGGACAACCCTACAATCTCTATTTTCCTCTTTTACGAGCAAGAGGAACCGCTGAATAAAATTAAAATGAATGAGTGAATACACAATATAACCCAACCCTATTCTCCTAACTTAGATGTCTCTCAAAGAAATTAGGGAGATCAAAGGATTTTAATCTAAGTTTGCAAGTGTGGCTCAAAATCACTTTAAATGAGTATATAATCACTTAGAGAATTAAAAAATGCAATAGAACAGTTGAAGCAAAACGAATGGAAGTGATTGGATATATATAGGTTGCTCCCAACGGATAGAATAACGACTAGTTTACTTAGATTATCGGTCGATCGATCTATATTACGGTCGACCGAAAAACGCTCTGTCCAAACTAAAAAATTCATGCATCGCAAGTATCAGGTGACCGATACCTGTTCTTTGTTTAGCCATCTTTTAAGAAAAATAATCTTTTATATTATAAATATATTTAGCCCCAAGTCAGTTTTAATAGATGAGCCACACCACAAAACTTAATTTAGAACTTTAGAAGATCAAATATAACACTCACAAAAAATAGATAGAAAATTTCTTTGAGTGCTCGGAGTTGTGCCTCTTTGCGTCTTCAAAATAGTATCCAAAAGTCCTGATTGCTTTTCTCCATCATTTTGATCTTCATTGCATTGTTATAATAATTTTGTCCATCCACGTTTGCCTCCGGTGTTTGACATTTCCACCTATGCTACAAATACTTAATCAAACATGTTAATAATATTTTAAACTAATCATTTTGTTATAATCAAAATCACACTAGGTACAACAACCTATTACAAAGGGTGCTCATCATTGTCAGTTACCCGAGCACCATAAGAATTAGTGGGAGAAGTTCTTTTATATTACCCCGGTGCCTGTTGACGGCTAGGAGGGAGTGCCCAGGGAATAGGGCAAACCTTCCCTTGATATGCTAGGTCCGCCCACCGAGATCAATCACTATTCGGACGCATTGGGTAATGACTTTAGGGGAACGTCCCCCCTTCGGTAGATTGATGTGAGTCGAATGAACTACTGCTCTCTGCATCTCCTTAGTTTGCTTCTGAGTGTCGGTGGAGAAGGAAATATTTCCGGATGCTCAGTTTCCTCCCCCGGTGACCCTACTTATGCTGGAAAAAGCGGGTGAGCTTGCGGCCCCTATGTCGCGACCCGCGCCCCGGGGGCGCGGCCGCGGCGGGAAAAGAAAAGGGGGTTCGGGGACGATCCGCCGGGAGCCGAAAAATAAGCAGCGGAAACAAACGGAGCTGCGGCGAGTCGAAGCTTAAATTTGTGGCTTTAAAACGAGTTTAGAAATGCTTGTAGAACAATTTAAATCAATTTAAGAAAGCTTGAGCCGAGTCTTGGACTTTCGAGCCCGGGTGCCGTTCACGGAGGAGGTGAACTTCACCGCGAGGTCCGGCAAAATTGCTACAGATTCTAATGTATCAATCTCCTCCATTGATACAAGAAAATCCATGACAACCTAGGGTCCGAAACATCAAAACATTTTTACGGAAAACTTACGGCACAAATTTATAAATTCCGGCTCAACCTGTATTTTTACGAATATTTGGGAAGTGCCACATATCTTAGATATGTCCACTAAACCCAAATAAACACCCAAAACTTAAATCAAAACTCGTTTAAATCGAATTTGAAATTCTTATTCCAGAGGCTATTTCGGTCGACCGGTCCACATTATCGGTCGACCGATAGTTCTTACGAACCAGCGGTAAGGTAAATTTAAATTATCGGTTGACCGCAGATCATATCGGTCGACCGAAAATATCAGAAATTTCAAAAACATATTTGCATTGGGTCACTACTCGCGGTCTCGAATTTCGTATTCTCGCTGGACTTTAAGAGACCACCGTGCGCCCTCGCATATCTATTTTAGATACACGCGCACGTGCTCTTACTCGTCCAAAATACTTATGAGACAACAATTCGTGGCCTAAACTCATTTTAACCGAAAATACGGAAAAATAAGAACTCAAAGAGTCATTTTCTCCAAAATCATTCCCATATCAAATCTCTTGTTTGAAATTGATTGCATCGACATAAATACACATGTTAGTATCAATAGAAATAAAAAACGGAGATCAAACAACACTTTGGTAAGAAATCTATTTTTCATATCTATAAACCTTTGTTTATACACATATAATTTTTAAAGCCTAAACTCGAACATTTCTCGAGTTTACCCTTTAAAAGCATTCCAAAATACAAAAGTACACTAGTGTAGGTTAATGCTTCCATTTACATCATATCATTTACTATACACATATGGGGCTAACATACAAATACTAGGTGAATGCTACACCTTAGCCCATCCCAAAAGTATACCTTCTGAGTATACCCCAAAGGCCCTCACTTCCTATCCGCCTGCGTGAGCTCTTTTTCCTTCACGCACGGATCTGAAAAAGAAGGCAACAAGAGTACTGAGTCAAAAGACTCATCGAGCGGCACATTGGCGTCCACCCTCAGGAGCACCAATGCGACACCACAACACAACATCAATGGCAAATCACACACATAAGATGCAAGTCATCAAATCACATACGCATCCAAAGTTCTAGCAATCATGGCAAGGTACCACCCAACTAACCAATTATGCATGGCTTTATTAGTTAAGTCGGCGTGTCTCACTAACCCCAAATCAAGATCAGTCCTCTCATATTTTCGTTCTGGTAGAGCGGACCCACACTAGAGATTGTCTCCCGAGATCGAGGGAACCTATAACCCATTCTCGCAACCCGAGATAGTCCTCTCAATGCGAGCTCTATCCGCCACGCTACCAAGGTCCTGGTACACGCCGCCGGGCATTCCGCGCGATTACACAACCCTAAGGTGATGGCGATCCCACAGCGCAAAATGGGGGCTATTCGGACTCTTTACGCGTTATGCAACCGAGCCTCGCACACACAGCCGCCGCCCGGGCCAATGAGCGACTACCAAATACCGCGTTCACCGACCTCTCTAGAGGCATCATTCATTAATTGTGCCTATGTTCTAATTGGTCCAATCGTTTCCCTTCCCCAAGTCCTAGCCCTCCGGGTGTCCTTTCAACCGTTCTAGGCTACGTAACTCGAGTTTCAACGACCCAATTTCGAACATCACAAGGCCCCATAGGCAAGCACAGCAAGTCTTACGAGTGTCACAAAGGTACTTTACCCACTCGGTTTTCAACAACTCAAAACATTACAGCATCTGCTTTGATTAAGCCTAGGTCACACATATCGAATGTCTCTAGGAGTCCTTTACTCTAACATTCGACACATTATCGTTATTGTCACACTCATTTGCTTTGAGAACGTCAACATCACATTAGTAGCAATCTACACAATATTCATAATATTGGCTACATCACATATACTTATTCATGAAGTATCATTCATATGGTTAGCATACCATCAACATATGAGCATTATATAACATATAAAGCATGATCTCATAATTACAAATCATCCCACTAGAGTTTATAACCCGGCAAAGCATGATTAACATAAACATGTCATACTAAACACATAGTTACACCACAAACATACTAGCATACCATGCATACCACACACGCATTCGGTGCAAACCACTCACCTCAAGATTTAAGGGATTCCCGCAGCCCTCACCGCGACACTCCGGCGAAACGCAAGAAAACAGTATCTACGTGTAAAGGAGAACCGGGAGAGTGAGGAAATCAAATTTAATTCAAAGAAAATCAAAGGATGGGAGATGAACTCCTAGGGGAACTCACCTAGGGCTCCAGGAAACTCTGAGCTCGGGTAGAATGAAGAATAACCCCAAAACAACACTAAAAACAGTCCTCACCAACTCTCACCTGCTCCGATCGGTCGACCGAAACAGCTATCGGTCGACCGAATGTCCTGGAATCTGCAAAAACAGATTAGATTTCAGCACTCGG